>CM018575.1:2267500-2315000 GCA_009078335.1 Salix brachista
TTGCCCACCCGTGACCACACTTCTTTGAAGCAATCTTTTTAATTTTTCCAGCGCATCTTTTACATTTGAAACCCACCCTTTCGATCATGAGTTTAGATATTCTTCTTTTCTATTGCAATGTGGACATTTGTGAAGAGAAATTCTTGGCATATTTCTGGTGGTGCTATGACAGACCAAAGGTAAACTCAGGACAGATGCTAAAAGCATGGATACAAAATCAAAACAGCCAAACAAAAAGAGCAAAAAAGAATACAAATAGCACAACACCCTCAAAAACCAAAAAGAAACAACCACTCAAAAAACTGAAAAGCAGCAGCAACATTATAAACAATACCAGATACACAGGCAAAGCAAAAAACACCAGCAAGCAATTAAAAGAAAAAATATTAAAAAATACCTTCAAAACAGTAGCACAACACTTACAACACAGTCAAATACTGGTAACAACAGTTAACAATGAGAATCCTGAAGAACTGAAACCGAAAAAATCCATTGAAAGAGCAACCCAAAATGAAAAGAACAAATGGACTGGGAAAACAGAGAGCAAAGAGCAGCAAACTAACCAAACAAAATGAAAACAAAAGCCGATCCTAAACACCCAAAAAGAAGAGAAGAGACTCTAATATATGTGTGCAGTAAAACCAGCCCAAACAATCCTCACCAACCACACAATCAAAATAAGTCAAACACAGCATGGCCTCCCTTAAAAAACACACAGCAAAATATTATGTGAAGTGACCGGACATAACCTCACAGACAAAACAAATTTAAAAAAGCATCATATCAAGTAAAAAAACAAACTATATCAAATAAAAAAATCCAAAACCAAAAAACACAGAAACCAACCATACCCACACACACCATTCGGGGCAAGTCCAAAAAAACATCAAATGCATGCATTTCCTGATGTGTAATTGACTAAGATAGTGACACCAAGACAAATAAAAACGGTTATTGTTCTTTGCATACCTGTAATGCCAACGGCAATGGACAGTTGTGCCCGATTGCCTCCGCTCATCTTCCTGCATGGACCCGAACGTCAACGACATCTAAAATCTAGCAAACCTCCTGCGATCACCAAATTATTGGTGAGAAAGCCTACAAATCGGAATTACCCAGCTTCCCCATAAACAAAGCAAATCCACTCACCATTTCAAATCACAGCAAAGCAACCGAAAAAAAGAAACCCAAACCCAGCCAAACAACAACGCTGCTTTGCCGAGGAAACAAACCTCAAATTTTTGAATTTCTCGCCTCATCCTGCAACTAAAAGACCAAGAGCAAAAACCCATTTCATTCAGGCCAATGTGCTCTTAGCTGGCGAGCCTGTCTAGCAACGGACCATGGGGGGCTGGGTCCCCGACAGGGAAGAGATAAAAAGGATGCAGAAAGCAAAAGAAACAAAGATACACATCTTTGTGGCTTTTAAAAAACCCATTTCTTTCAAAGCCTAAATTTGCTCCCCATCACTAAATTGTCCCTCGAGAAACCATCACGTGTATCACCGGGGCCGAGAACATCTCCCTCACAGGGGCGAGGAGCTGCTCCAAAGAAATTAACTCAAGTTCACCCGCCCCCCAAACGACAGTGAAGAGAAAAACAAATGTGATTGAAAAACCAAAAAACACCCTCAAAAGAAAACAGAAGACCACGCGAGACCAAGGACAAAAAAGGCAGCACACTGCCACAGTCCACAGTGCATTAACTCACAATGCACAGTGGCTCAAACAGGAAAACATCGACAGCGTTTATTTTATAGTTAATATATATATATATATATATATATATATAATTTTAATTAATATCCTCTCTTTTTTCATGTGTTTTCTTTTTTTTAGACTATTTAGTTTATTTTAAAAAAAAAATTCGTTTTCTGTATTTTTATAATATTTGAAAGAGATTATTGTAATTTATCTTTGATTTTTCTCTTTCATAGTTAATGGAAATAAACTATATTTTGCATAATGTATTTATAGAAATAAAAATATATAAATAAAAAAGAAAACTATATGAATCATAAAAGAAATGCCTTTCTTATTCTCATTTCAGATCTTTAGAGTTTTTTATATTTGTTTTAAAATCTTTTATTTTTAATCAAATAATCAACATTTCATAAGCTATATTGTTTTTTTTTTAAAAAAAAGTGATAAGAAAATGTTCACTAATCAGGTTTAACTGGATACGCAGTACATTAAAGTCAAGAAATTCACAACTCCAAGTGTTGTCGTTTTGCATCAAATTGTGTAATTCTTGGCAGAGGATATTCATTTATCATGATGTAAAAGAAATTTGACTATCAATATGAAGCATCTGAGATAGAATGAAAGAAGGATGCTCAGATAAGAACACGTGACTATTTAAACTGCAAAGAGGTTCAAAATCCTAATTAACCTGCAATGTCGGCCCATTAACTAGCCGGAGCTCCAAATCTTGCAAATTCATTTGGTCTTAACAAAATACCTGGGCCTTGCATGCATGTTCAAACAAACTTTGGGAAACACGACTTTGAGAGTAACTGGGCCCATGGGTGAGCCATCCAGCAGACCAGAAATAAATTTCTACATGCAGCATTAATTCAATAAAAAAACAGTGTTGTTATATTTGTTTTGTTTCATTTGAAAAGTTTTAAACGTTTTATACTAGTTAAAAAAGTGAGATAAAATAATATAGTTTTTATTTTGTTTAAAATTTTATCCTATTCTAAAAATTCCACTCAAATTTCGGCCGGAATATTCTGGTTTTGTTTCGCCCGTTCCGTTGCGGCCAAATATTTTTTTTAAATAATGACTAATTTTACAGTATCAAACATATCTCTCACTCTGACTATTAGATTGAGATGAAATTTTACAGAGAGTCTCTTGATTTATTTATATATATATTATGTTAGAATTGCAGAGCAATCAGAGAATGTAATGACCTTCCAAGATTAATGATGATATTCTCATAATAATATACATGTTTATAATTTTGTTCAGAAAAATCATTTTATTGTGTATTTTTTATATTAAATTGCACAATTCTAAATAATTTTATTTTTGGATTTAAACTATTTTTTAAATTAATATATTTAATTATATATATACATAAACAGTACAACTCCAAAACAGTTCGCCAAAATACTCCAAAACCGAAACATTTTGTTTCGATTGAAAAAACAAAACACCAACTGATATTAACTGATATTGATAACCTTGATAAAAAGTCTCTGGGTGTAGGGTCCATCCTTATACAACTCTGTTGAACATGTGCAAGCTTAGACCAAAAACAACAGCGGTAAATCCCCAGGATTAGCTAATGTTAAAAGATAACTACACAAAGGAGAAATTGTCAGAAACCATAAACATGCTACAAGTGAAATAAAAACACAGCAAAATATTCTAAGCAAATTCCATTCCCAAAAATGACAACAGACAATAGAGTTAGACTTCAGAATTCAGCAGATTACATCACTGAGGAGGATAATAGAAAACTCCCTTGCACCATATTTCATCACACTGCGCCTCGAAAAACAGATATCAGGTTCTCCATTTAGCGGTACTGCAGCCAGGTCCTCAAGTTGATAGACGTGATAGCAAAGAGCTTACAATCTACATAGTAGATTTTGAGTTTGAGACAGGATGTGCACCTCTTGTAAAAACCTGAAACGACCGGGATTTTACTCGCTCATCTGGACCCACAAAATATATTTTAGAGGTTTCCTCGCGTAAAAAAAAATGTACTGCAGCCAGAAACAAACATGAATAAGTCTCACCTCACCTAATGAACAAATCTATCTAACAACAACAATGCAGGGTAATCTACGGCAATACCACACTTCAAAGAATTTACTATGAAAATCTTTCCTATTTCATTCGTTTTTCCTTTTTAAAGAGAGGAGGAGGGATACTCCAGGGAGAGTTCAAACCGTGAAAGAGACCACTACAAATTCAAGTGAGGTCGAATGGGTTCCTGTTTCGTTTCATTCTAACTCACTGGATGTATCTAAACAAACAGTTCATTGTAAGAATTAGTAGAAAATAAAGGACCTCAAAATTTCAAAATTGCATGACAAGAAGAACTATTTTCCAATCTAAATATTACATGTCAATGAACTATTTCACCTAAAAATTTAAAAATTTAAGATGTTAGGTGAGGTATCACTATATAATTTATATTATTATCTAACATGAAGAATGGATATGGATCAAAGAAGTAATTATCAAGAGTTTTTTGCAGTGTTTCCTGTCGACACTTTGTGTTCTTCTTGCTATGTGTTTGCTGGTATGCAAAGCCTGGGTTTTTAATTTGAGTGACGGTCATGTGTGTTTCCAGGTGCCTTGGCTGATATGGGCTGAGGTTGTTCTAGCAATGCTGCACATGTTCTTTGATCTTCCATGACGAAGTACGTGAATTAGTAATAAACAACAATTTTTTTTAAAATAAAAATAGAATAGAAATTGAAGGAAGAAAGCTTTATTATCTGATATTTCAATTAATAAACTCAATAAAGAAAGAAAATGGATTTGAAAAGTCAGCACATATTTAAAATACACACACACACAAGGAATTTGATCGTTCAATACAATAAGAATACAATCAAACCTGTCCACAGGATCCATATTCCATACAATACAAGCACACTATCAAAAATAAAATAATAAATATCCATTTTCGTGGCTTGACTATCTTTATATTTAGTCACTGTAATTAAGATCATAAAAATTATTTTTTGAAATGTTTTTTATATAAAAATATATTAAAAAATATTTAATTATTTTTAAATAAAATATTTTTAACATTAACTTATAAAATAGTTTTAAAATATTAATTAAGTAAATTTAAAATAAAAATATTTTTAAAATACATTTCCAACCTTATCAAAACTTGATCTGATTGATAATATAGTTGAAGTTATTTTTTAAAGTTTTTTTTATTTAAAAATATATTAAAATAATATATTAAAAAAATATTTTTAATTTTAGTATATAAAAATAATCTACAATTATTAAAAAATAATTTTAAAAAATAAAATAATTTTTTTTTTCAAAAACATTGAAAAAAAAAGGTGGCTTTGATACATGAAAATGATCTATAGCATGAACACTGTATTTTTTTTTTATTTTCATTCCGAAGACAAGATAAAAAAAAAATAACACATCTAAATGAAAAAAAAAATAATAAAAACGTCTTTTCATTCCAAACAGAGGTCACCAGCCACCACAGACACCTTGCAGCATTATAAAAGCAAAGCCATTTTAGAACTCTACGAGCGAATTTGCCTGCTCTGCTGGGCTTTTTTATATATGTAAAAAATTGATTGATTTTATAAATATTGTATTTTGTTATTTTAATATTTAATTGGTAAAATTATAATTGATAAAATCTGTTACAAATGGTTTTTTTCAACTAAAAAATGATTGAATATTGCTATTGCTAAATTTTTTTTGATAAAATTTGTTAGAAAATTTACTAAGAAGGTGAAATGATTTGTTAGAAACTTGTTGTCACGGAAACTCTGGTTAAAAAAAACACAAAAAAAGAAACCGGTTTAAAAAAAAAGACTTGAACACGACGGTTATTAAAAAAAAAAAAAGAAGTGAAAAAAAGGTTATCGTTTATTAAAAGAAAAAAAAGAGTATAAAATAGAAATTTAAATTAAAAGCTAAAGCCAAAGTTATATTTATAAGATTTATTAATCATATTATTATATTAAATGTATTCAAGAATACCGATATTAATTATTTTTTTGCAAGAAATCGTAGGTCATTTTTTTCTCTCTCTATATATTTTTAGGCGATAATATTCAATAAATATTAAAATATATACTCAGCCTTACATACTTTATAGTGTAATCAAAATGGGAAGTGGGTCGTAGATTTTTTAATTGTAGATAATTAAGGTAAATTTGTCAAAAAAAAATTATGAGTTGCCTTTTTCCTCTTGTAATATTAGATCTGACACATTATAAATAAAAATATTGTAATTTGTTTTTAGAAATAAACCTCAAGTTTTTTGCGTGCTATAATTACTTATCTGTCGTCTAAAAAAACAGTGTAATCGAAACGGGAAGTGACTCGAATATTTTTTAATTGTAGATAATGTAGGTAAATTTGTCATTTTTTTTAGTTGTATTTTTTGTCCAGTAATATTAGATATGAAATATTAAAAACCAAAATATTATAAATATTTTTTAAGAAATAAACTTTAAAAAACAGAGCACAAAATTAAAATTCGAAGACTTTTTTTTTTTTTTAAAGATTTATTTTTTGTATTATTATATGAAATGTATTACACTGTTGAAGAAAAAAAGATAGACGTGCGCTGCGATGCATCGGAGCAAATTGCCAATGAATAGTGACTATGAGTAACGGGCTACAGTAGAAAACCGAGTTGTTTTAGCTCGTTAGGTAATAAAAGAAAATAATAATGAGCTCAGGGATTATTCGCGGCGCGCTTAGTCGGCTAGGAAAAAAAATATACTTGGGAAAAAAGAACCGTGGTGCGCGTAAGCTAACCCGGACACCTCGGTTAAGAAAAAAAATGTAAAAGTAGCAAAACAAAATAGGGAAAAAAATATATAAAAAAAGTTGATGAAGAAATTAGTTGTGGTGCACGTAAGTTGGTTTGGACACTTTAGTTATTTAAAAAAAAATCTTGTTTTTTGGAAAAAAATAAAAACAACAACCAGTTATTAAAAAAATTCATTTTTTTAACCAAAATTTTTTTTTTTTTTTGCAAAAAAATAAAAACATCAACCAGTTATTAAAAAAAATCATTTTTTAACAAAAAAAACATTTTAAAAAAAACAGTTCTTTAAAAAAAAACAAATCAGATTTGTAAAAAAACACAACAAAAACCAGTTATTAAAAAAAATTAAAAAATCAACAAATTTTTTTCTTTCTCAGTTCTTAAAAAAAAAAAAATCACATTTTGGTGTCTGAGCGGTTTGAACTCACGCGCACCTATGTTGGCAACGCGCGGACAACCGCTCGGCCAAAGCTTCTGATCTGTCATTTCCACCATAAAAAATACAAAAAGAGTCTTTGTGTAAAAAAAAATTATAAAAAAAAAGTGGATTCGGAGATTAATCGTGGTGCACGTAAGTTGCCCTGGACACTTTAGTTATTAAAAAAAAAATTGTTTTTTGTAAAAAAATAAAAACAACAACCAGTTATCAATTTTTTTTTTAACAAAAAATACAAATATTTTTAAAAAATAAAAAATAAAAACAACAACCAGAAAAAAACATTTAAAAAAAAAACAGTTTTTAAAAAAAAAAGCAAATCAGATTTGTAATAAAAAACAACAACAACCAGTTATTAAGAAAAAAACATTTTTTTTAAAAAGAAACCATTTTAAAAAAAAAATTAAAAAAAAATTCATTTTCAATTTTTTTTTTTAAAAAAAAAACAGTTATTTAAAAAAAACGATTTAAAAAAAATTAAAAAAAATTCATTTTCAAAAAAACTTTTACAGTTATTTAAAAAAAAAAAAAAAGAAATGAATTCACAATTTGTGGCCGAGCGTCTCGAACTCGCGCGCGCCTGTGTTGGCAGCGCGCGCGACAACCGCTCGGCCAAACCCTCTCATCTGTCCATTTCCACCATAAAAAATACAAAAAGAGTCCCGGTTTAAAGAAAAAAAAAGCGCACATACACCCGCGATTCACCGTGACAAATTGCCAGTCCACAGTGGCAATGAGTCACGGTGAACAGTAGGAAGAAGGACGACCTGTTTTAGTTATTATGTAACTAGTTGAATGCCCGCACTACGTTGCGGGTGTAGTGCGGGCGAAAAAAATAATTTTTATAGCTGTTGAGATTAAAATATAATATTTTAATATATAAAATTTGATATACTCAAAGGTATTAACATCGTCTATTATAATAATAATAATATCGAAGTCTCAACTTCTAAAATTAT
This sequence comes from Salix brachista, assembly GCA_009078335.1. Lineage (NCBI taxonomy): Eukaryota > Viridiplantae > Streptophyta > Magnoliopsida > Malpighiales > Salicaceae > Salix > Salix brachista. Next base: position 2,275,403 of record CM018575.1, read on the forward strand.
CATTATTATTATTGTCAAAAAATTAAACACTATTGAACAAATCTAAGAGGGAAACAAAAAAACATATTAATAAAAAAGCACGTCGGAACAAATACTAAAACTATTATTATTATTAATATTAATATTATTATTGCTTTAACAACGGGAAGAAAATGAAATTAAATCAAAGGCTAAAAAAAAGCTTAAAACATTAACAAAAGAGCAAATAAAAAAATAAAATAAATGATAAAAAATAAAATAAAAGATAAAAAAAATAATTTTATTTGAAAATTTAAAAGATTAAATCATCATCATCATCATCATCATCATCATTATTATTATTATTATTATTATTATTATTGTTATTATTATTTTTTTTTATAATGAAAGAAAAAAAAATGAAAGAGCAAAAATATCCTAAAAACCTCAACAGAAGATCAAACAATTTTTTTTTTATCATTGTTATCACTGTTAAAACAATAAAAATTATCAAATTATCATGAGAGAAAAAAACCTAAACACATTAACAAAAGAGTAAGGAAAAAAAAATATTATTATTATTATTATTATTATTATTATTATTATTATTATTATTATTATTATTATTATTATTATTATTATTATTATTATTATTATGTCAATAATGGAAAATAAAACACAAATATCAATTTATCAAGGGATTAAAATCAAAAATTAAAACTATAAGGGCCAAAATGAAAATTCAATATATTATCAATTTCAATAAAAGGATCCAATTGAAGAAATCGAAACTTCTGTACTGTATTTATTGAATAATTTAAACCGAATCCGAAAATTAAAAGAAGGAGGACCGAACTGAAACATTGACATCCAATCAATTCCAATCGGAGGACCCAATCGAACTAAATCCAAACTTATCCAACCAAAATCAGGACAAAAAACAAAATCAAAAGTCAAGGGACTGAAGTAAAAAGTATCACAACATGGGGGACTCCCCTGCACTTTGACGTGCAGGGGAGAGAGAGAAACGTGGCCGGCGTTTTAACCGGTCCCCGGCGAGTCCATGGACATTTTTAGGGGACACGCGCCACCGCGGGAGGAAGAACACGCCCAGGCGCATCGCTCTAGACGTCGGCATATCGTCTTCGGCCACCGTATGACGCCGCACGCTCCACCTAAACAGGGCGTGGGGCATGAAACAGGTAGGCGCGTGTGACACACGCACTGACATTAACCGGAAAAAAAAATGGTCAATTACCGGACAGCCCCTGGACCAAAATCAATGTTTTTGTCTTATTCGGGGCTAGAACCGTAATTAGCCATTTAAAATATATTAAAAAAAAAAAAAACTGCAGCGGACCGGATCGGTCCTGTCCGTACGCGTGCAATTACATGAATGACCCTCACCCTCAACCCTTTTTACCGTCAGCCCGAGCCCTATTTTGTCTTATTATCTGGGCTAAAAGCGTCGAAATACTGTTCATCGAAGAAGAAAAAAAAGTTGACAAACTCACGCGACGCACGAACAAAATATGTCCAGTCCATAGTGCAATTGTCTCTATAGCTACAGTAAAAGACTGAGCTCTTTTAGATAGTTTTATAATAATTATAATAATTCCTCTTATTCCACGCGTGTTTTCTGCAAAGCTCTCTTGACTAAAAAACACTAATGGCGGCGGCTACATCCTTCTCCACCACTCCAGCCCCATCAAAAACCCTAAAATCTGCACCTTCAAGGTCACTTCTTTGTAACACCAATTTAGGGTTTTCATCATCAGTGTCTTCCAAGACCTTCAAACCACTCAAAGCCAGTAATGGTAACGTTACTGGTGGAGTTTTGGGTGCTAAGATGGTGTCATCGGTTCCCAGTTTAAAACCCATGATTTCCCTTGATTTTGAGACCTCTGTGTTTAAGAAGGAGAAGGTCTCCCTCGCTGGTCACGAAGAGGTACCTCTTTTTTATTTTTTATTGTCAAATGTTGATTTTGAATGTAGCTGAAAACTTATGTTTTTTGAGTCGTTTAAGAAAGATAAGATCTATTTTTTTGTGTTGCTTTTTTTCTTTTCCTGCAGTTAGATGTTGTATTATGCTATTATGGTTATTGATAGTGTTGTTTTGTGGCTTGGTGTAGTACATTGTTAGAGGAGGGAGGGATTTATTCCACTTGCTGCCGGATGCATTTAAGGGGATTAAGCAGATTGGCGTTCTCGGTTGGGGTTCTCAGGTGAATATTCTTTGTTTTGATGCTATTTTTGTTTGTTTGAGATTATGTTCACTTTGTCATAAATTGAAGTGTTGGATTCGTATAACTGGGCTCTATTGTGTACGAGTACTTGTATACATCATTTAAGCCATTATCTGTAATGTTGAATTTGCCTTACATGTGTATCGTATGGCTTAATTTGTGTAGGGACACTCATACATGTCGAGAGCCAGTTAACCATGATTTTTTATATATTCTAGTGTGGACTGCTTATAGGTTTGCTAATGAATAATGACACCTTGTTTATCTCAGGGTCCTGCTCAAGCTCAGAATTTAAGGGATTCTCTTGCTGAAGCAAAGTCTGATATTAAAGTCAAGGTAATTTGCTTTTTGTTCTGGGGAGGTTCCTGTTTGGCAATTTGCCTGGACATGTTTGATTGATTTTTCTCGGCTGAATATAGAATTTGCATTGCTTCTTTGTATGATGCAGATTGGACTGAGGAAGGGCTCTCGTTCTTTTGCTGAAGCTCGTGCTGCTGGTTTTACAGAAGATAATGGGACTTTGGGTGATATATGGGAAACTGTTTCTGGCAGTGATCTAGTATTGCTATTGATTTCTGATGCTGCACAGGTTTGTTTATTATCACTGTTTGAGATTGTACTTCTGAAGATTTTTGGTTCAAATTTCGAGATACTTTCTAGGTGTTTGTCTGTTTATTGTTTTCTTTTAATTAGTGGCTCTGGAAGTCATATTAAAAATAAAAATGCATAAAATTTGATATTTAATATACCTGTTATAAAGCAGAGAAAGATCTGGCATGTCTATATAGCCATACCTTTTTGTGATTCATTACCTTTTTTTATTAAACCCTAGCAATATAACTAGAAGAAGTTGTTAATGGTGTGCATCTTGATGGCTTGGCTTGGCTAGTAGTGCCCACCCATTCTGTCTCACCCACCTGCCAGCCCACCCTGAAGTGCCTCTTTAGACATTTCATATGTGAGGATAGGATGAAGTTTTCTGTTTCCCAAGGGAACGAGTCTGAGTTTTCAACCAAGGTATTTTGGGAAGTAAATTTAGTAATCATTTCATGGTGACTGCTCTTAAGTGCTCTGCATATGGTAAATATTTTGTTTCAGGGTATATACTGGTTTTGTTATGTGCCAGATTAGATAGGGAATGGCAATGCTTCGGTTTTTTTCTTCCATGCAATCATTTTTAGCTGTTTTTTTTTCCATCCTGTACTTTTTGTAAAACAGAGGGATGGTAAAAGCTATCAATTTTTTTGAAGTAACTTTTATTGGTTGGTTCAAGTTAATGCTTTGTAGTTTATTGGTTATCACATATAATTCCATGTCCTTTATTTAAGCTGATGAATATCTGTTATGTTTGCGGTTTCGTATTTGTCAATATCTTTACTCTTTTACAATTATAGTTTTATCTCATGTAACAGGCAGATAACTATGAAAAAGTTTTCTCCCATATGAAGCCAAACAGCATTCTTGGGCTTTCCCATGGATTTCTTCTTGGGCATTTGCAGTCCATGGGACTTGATTTTCCCAAGAACATCAGTGTCATTGCTGTGTGTCCTAAGGGAATGGGTCCTTCTGTAAGGAGGCTCTATGTTCAAGGAAAAGAGGTCAATGGTGCTGGAATTAATTCCAGTTTTGCAGTCCACCAGGTTCAACCCCCCCCTCACACACACTAACCCTGACCTGTCAGTCTGCATTAGGGCTTATTTCATTTCACTGACTCTTCTTATATTTATTATTTTCTGTGTGCAGGATGTTGATGGTAGAGCCACAGATGTTGCCTTGGGATGGTCTGTTGCCCTTGGTTCACCTTTCACATTTGCCACTACACTAGAGCAGGAATACAAGAGTGATATCTTTGGGGAGAGGGGTGAGTGTAGTTCCGTATTCTATCATTCTTTCCCTACTGTTCTTGCTTGATGCCTAACTCTTTTTATTGTTTTTAAGGCATTTTGCTTGGTGCTGTTCATGGAATTGTGGAGTCCTTGTTTAGACGGTATACTGAAAATGGAATGAGTGAAGACGACGCCTACAAGAACACTGTTGAGTGCATAACTGGAATCATATCAAAGACCATATCAACCAAGGTGCTTTGTGATCAAATGTGAAATTCACTCTCCTGCTACCTCTTAGTTGCCTGCATTAATTTGGTTTAATAAATAGCCTGATTAACTGCATTTCTTTGTTACAACAGGGCATGCTGGCTGTATACAATTCCTTGACTCCAGAAGGCAAAAAGGAATTTGAGGCTGCATACAGTGCCTCGTATTATCCCTGCATGGACATCTTGTATGAGTGCTATGAAGACGTAGCCTCTGGAAGTGAGATTCGCAGTGTTGTGCTGGCTGGACGTCGCTTTTATGTATGTTCACTTTACAGCTTTTGCACTATCATTCTCAAATGCAATGAAAAATGTCCTTTAACTTGAAATTTGAGAAGCGATAACTTCTTTTACATTTATGTTGAAGTTATGATGTACGTTGCCCATAGTTGTAGTGTGTTAAAGCTTGTTTTGTTCTAATGTTCTATTCCTTTTACAGGAAAAGGAAAGTCTACCAACTTTTCCAATGGGTAAAATTGACCAGACACGAATGTGGAAGGTCGGTGAGCTAGTCCGAGCTACCCGGCCAGCAGGGGACTTGGGTCCATTGCATCCATTCACTGCTGGTGTCTATGTAGCACTAATGATGGCTCAGGTACATTACTCTTTTGTTGAGTACCTTGGTATAATAAAATGTGGAATGCTCTGAAACCATGCTGTATTTCACGATATGAAGGTTGTATTCATAGAAGCCAGGCTTATTTGCTTTTCAAAGTCCAATATAACTTAGTGGTTAGTTTGTTTTTGTGAAATCCAAATCAAGTTTGGCCTGTTGAAACCAGAGAAAGAAGCTCATAGTAACTGGTGCCTACACTTATCTTCTGTCTAATATCTAATGCCTATCTTAAATTGCAGATTGAAATATTGAGGAAGAAAGGCCATTCTTACTCTGAGATCATAAATGAAAGTGTGATTGAATCTGTGGATTCCTTAAATCCATTTATGCATGCCCGTGGAGTTTCTTTCATGGTTGATAACTGCTCAACCACAGCAAGATTGGGGTCGAGGAAATGGGCACCTCGTTTTGACTATATCCTCACCCAGCAGTCCTTGGTAGCCGTGGACAGTGGTACTCCCATCAACCGTGATCTCATCAGCAACTTCTTTTCAGATCCAGTGCATGGAGCCGTTGAAGTCTGTGCCCAGTTAAGACCCACAGTTGACATTTCCGTGCCAGCAGATGCCGACTTTGTGCGACCTGAGCTCCGCCAATCTAGCAACTGAGATTTGAAGGAGTTGAAATAACCAGGAGGATTCATCCAATACTAGCTCTGTTGGAGAAGCTCCCTTGAAGTAGTAGCAGAGTGTGGTTTTATTTATGAACAACTAGTGTGAGCTTAAGTCTTATGTCTATCAGTATAGCGAGAGTATGCGCGTGTATCAGTATCTTTTTTGACTTTCCATTCTGCAAAGAAGTGAAATCAGTTCCGTTTTGATACATGAAAAGTCACTCATCCTATTCATCCTATATCCTGCATCTGGAATGCCATCCATGATGTTAGAGTGAGATTCTGTTGGAAAAGATGTTTGAAGAAACACTACCACGAGACCACATGGGCTCAATCATTCATGAGATCAAGATGTCCAACCACTAATTATGAACGACAAACCCAACCATCCATACGATGTCTGTCGTTCACATCTTCTGTTCACGACGAGTTCAAGAAGTTAGAGAGTTAAAAAAATTAAGGGCAAACCTCAAATATGTTCACCACCTGTAACAAATTGTATTTCCAGAGGCTTGGAAATTCAAATTCAGCCGTCTGTATATATCAAATTTTTATCTTTACTATGGATTAATTTGTTTAATTCAAAAGTTTTTTTTCTTCATAAAAGTCCATAAATATAAGGGACCAAGAGAAACAAGAAGTTTGGCAAAGAACAAGACTCTTCATAAAAATAATTGATTTAATCATCAGGAAGTCAAACAAATCCACAAAAAAACTTTTTTATTTTGCATGAAATCCAGTTTCTATCACCAGCCTCTAAAAACCTTCATGAAGGGGGAAAATTAACATTAATATGTAAATCACCTATATTCAATTGTTGTAAAATATATTTTCTCTAGCATTGAATAACATAGTTTGACTTGTTTAAACCAATCACCGAGAACTTATTTGAATTTTACTAAATTAATGCTATTTTTGAATCAATTTAAAGCTTAATCTCGATTAGATTTAGTGCTTGTTTGAAATTGTGGTTGAAATTATTTTTGATAGTGTTTTTTATTATAAAATGTATTAAAATAATATTTTTATATTTTAAAAATAATTTTTGACATTACACTTGAAAATGATCTAAAAACTAAAAAAAAAAAAATTCTTTTTTTCTTTTCAAAAACACTTTTAATTCTTAGATTATGCAGCAAACCGAATTTATGAATATCTATTTCCTTATAATTTTATGTGATTTTCTTTTTCATCCAAATATGACGAGAGAGAGTCGGACAGAAAACTCAATTGAGAATTTTCAAAAAAAACTTTCAATTCCGAGATTCATTTGAAAAAAAAGAAAAAAGACTTGTACGCTAAGGAAAGCATTTGATACACAGTGTGTCATAAGACTCATAACATAAACCGGAAATTAGAAGAGACCTTCCTCCGATTTCATTTATTTCTATCGCTTTCTCCCGCGCAGGAACAAATCCCTTCCCTTCCCTTTTATTATATATCATATACACCTTCATTGTATTTTATTATTTAGAGAAAAAAATCAGAAAATCAGGAATCGAAAATGGCGAGCCGGTTCGGTTTCCAATCAACGACACTGATCGTGACAAACACACCAGCGGCAGATCTCGCACTCACAAATCTCGCTTATTGCTCCCCCTCCGATCTCCACAACTTCGCCGTCCCTGGAACCAAGCTCTTCTTAGCTTTAGTCGCTGATTCCTCCGTTCTCTCCTTTTCATATCCTTGGATAGATTGCATTATCTTTTACAATTAATTGTTTATTACAATAATGATTTTGTTTTTGTTTTGTTTACACTACAAATTTATAGCCATTTACACAAGGATCAAATAACAGAGAAGTTCGTGTTCATTAGTATAAGTCGCACTGCCATTTCAGTGTTTTAATTATTGTTAATAGGAGGATTAATTAGGATTAGGATTTTGATTTTCGATTTAAGCTTATTATCTTAGTCTAGTTACAAATGAGAAAATTGAAATGTGCGTGCAACGATTTTTGTGAGCTTTTTGTTCAAGTGATTTCAATCTGGTTTCCTTGACTAAGAGTCACTCCTCATGAAAATATTCGTACCGGTCAAATTGCGCTTAATGCGATTCAGCGAAGGCATGCCAAGGTTTCATCTGGTGATACGGTTTCTGTGAGCAGGTTGAGTTAGTTGCACTTTTTTTTTCCTTCTCGGTAATAGCAGTTTCTAATTTTTGTTTGTATTATTTTTATTTTAAGGTTTATCCCTCCTGAAGATTTTAACCTTGCATTGTTAACACTTGAGTTGGAATTTGTGAAGAAGGGGACTAGGAATGAACAGGCATGTAGATTGGAAACCCTGATCTTTTGATTACGGCTGTGGCCGTTTTAATATTGCATTGCTTTATGGAGGGTGACAGGATTAAGAGATGTTGCTATTGTTTTGTAGATTGATGCTGTTATTCTGGCCAACCAACTTAGGAAGAGGTTTGCAAACCAGGTAGAGCTTTATGCCCCTCACTTGTTGTGAAGGATTGGAAATCTTGCTCAGTACTCCTTTCAATGTTTCACCTTTCCGATAAATGGAAACCAAGCAAAATTAAATATTACAAGGGCTATTTATAACCTCATTACCCTTGTGCTAGATATTTCTTAGATAGTTTATCTGTCTGAGATTTCAGTTTTTGATTTGATCTATTATTTGGAAATTGTGCTTAAGTTGTGGAATTCTGCTGCCTGCAGGTTATGACATCTGGGCAAAGAGTAACATTTGAGTATCATGGAAACAATTACATATTTACAGTCACTCAAGCCACTGTGGAGGGACGGGAAGATTCTAGTGACGTTGAGAGAGGAATGATTTCAAGTGATACATATATTGTCTTTGAAGCATCAAACTCAAGTGGCATTAAGGTATATTTTGATATTTGTATTGTGAACTTATCTTTTATTCTTTGTGCTTAACATTTGTGGTTTAGGACGGACCACCTGTCTCTGGATTTTAATCATCTTAAAATATTGTTCTTAGTGGTGTGAATAGATGATGTCTTGCTTCTTCTCACCTTGATTTGTGGTTCAGTATAACATGCTTATGCCATGTTAAATTGTATTTCCTTTATTTATTAATTTATTTATTATTATTAATAATAAAGCTTAGTGAAAGTGTTATGTTAATGGATACTTCCATGGCTGTGTTAGTCTAATCTATGAAATAGTACCATCCTAGATTGCACTGAATTTGCACCTGGAAAATATTTGGCATACCAAACTTGGCAGTGAACATGTTTTTGATGCCATGTTATCGTGGGCATCCGTGACAGTTGAATCTTTTCCCCTTGACCGTCCATACTGGTTGGTCCATTTTAGGAAAGTATTCCTCATGTCTGACACGCTGATCATATTAATAATTTGATGAATTTGACTGAAACTTTTTGGGTTCATCAACTTGTGTTGTCATGCAGATTGTCAATCAGCGTGAAGCTGCCAGTAGCAACATCTTCAGGCAAAAGGAGTTTAATCTTCAGTCACTGGGTATAGGTGGTTTAGGTGCAGAGTTTGCAGATATATTTCGAAGAGCTTTTGCCTCTCGTGTTTTCCCACCACATGTGACAAGCAAGTAATACAGTTAGTTCAAGTTATTTCAATCCAGTTTGGGATAGGTACATGTTCTTGGTGTTAATAAGCTTTTGGTGTTTCCAGATTGGGGATAAAGCATGTAAAGGGAATGCTGCTTTATGGGCCTCCTGGCACTGGAAAAACTCTTATGGCTCGTCAAATTGGAAAAATGCTGAATGGGAGGGAGCCAAAGGTATGGGATTTATTCCCTGGTTTTCTTCTTTGTGTGTGTGTATGTTGATCTGCCAGAAGGAAAACAATAAATGGCCTTTTGCAGCTGGTGTCACCTGAAATCTATGTTTTTACTATCTATGCCTATCTCCATACCAAGAGTTCTATTCCATTTGATGTCTGGGAAGTTGGAACAACATTTTAAAATTGATGCTATAACACTTTTTATTCCTGGTTTTACGACTTTGATGTTTTAGTATGATTGATGTCTATGCTATCTTTTGATGAGCAGTAGAATATGGTCAGTTTAATCATGTATTCACTGTAACACTATATTTCAGGATTTTATGAGCCATCCATCTTAAGTATTAGTTATGATGTTTTTATTCCTTGTGTGAACTTTTTGAGGTCATGGTGTCAGAGTTTAGCATTGGAAGTTTATGTTTGAATTACATCTTATACTTTTTATGTGAAAGTTCAGAGTCAAGTTTGAAATAGGATATTGTAATGAAAACATCAGTAATAACTATATGTGCAATGATGGGAATGATAATCAATGTAAACTTTCTTTGTTGGTAACACTGCTAGATTGTTAATGGCCCTGAAGTCCTAAGCAAATTTGTTGGTGAGACTGAAAAGAATGTCAGGGACCTGTTTGCTGATGCTGAAAATGATCAAAGAACCAATGGTAAGGGATCTATTTGAACACGGTATGGTTTTAGGTACTTTCTCCATGATCCTAATGCCATCACTACTCATTTCTCAGGGGACCAAAGTGAATTGCATGTAATAATCTTTGATGAAATTGATGCCATATGTAAGGTATGAGATTTTCTACACTCTTTTTAAGATTCATGCAAGTCGAATGTATTGCCTTGCATTGTTTAGCAATTTTCTACCCTTTCAACCACACCACTATCCAGGACAGGAGAGCCATTATTAAGCCAGATTAATAGTCATCAATGGTGATTGAAAATGTGTTTTTGGTCCAAGTTTTGTTGGTTGATAAAGTCTTTTGGAATTAGTATCTTTCAAATTTAGTGAGAAAATAGTAACGGTAAATTAATTTTGAATTCAAGGGTAGATTGGTAACATCCTTTATTCTGAAAAGGAGAAGAGTTAGAGGAAGTTGAGACAGGAAAAGGGAGGACTTATAATGGAAGAAAAACAAGAACAGAAAGTAACGAAAAAGAACTATAGAAAAGCCAATTAAGTGCACTGAGAGTGTGGGAAGGGATTCGCTTAGAAGAACAGTATTCAAGCACCTTCAGACGAGAGGTATAGCAACTTTGATTGTGGTTCTCTTTCTTGTACATGTAGATCTTAGTGTTAAAATTTTTAAGCAAACATATGTTTCTTGCATAGTTGCATTTTCTCACTTGATAATCCGTCAGTGATATAATGCTTACCTGTGTCATTTAAATTGGAATTAAGGCTATCTGCACACATAATTCTGTTTTTTGCAGTCAAGAGGATCAACTAGAGATGGTACAGGAGTCCATGATAGCATTGTGAACCAGCTGCTTACAAAGGTTGGTGGAGAGCTATCAGTGATTTCTGATCATTTGAGAAAATCAATATAAATATTTCCCGGTCATTATAATCTGCTTATGCGAGTGTCTATTAAAAAGCCCCAGTGATTCCATCAACATGATTAAGAGACTGTTTGCTTTTCAGATAGATGGCGTGGAGTCCCTGAATAATGTTTTACTTATTGGAATGACCAACAGAAAGGATTTGCTTGATGAAGCACTTTTAAGGTTACTTCTTTTTTCTTTGTTTGTCACTCTCACGCAAAACAGTGTTTAATTTTATTTTTTCATATAGTGAAGGCATCAGTTGCAAATAAGAAAAAAAATGAAGTATAACTAATTAGGTGAATTAAAATGTGAAAGTGCATCTTGAACTCTTGCTATTTTTTGGCTCTATTGGAAATTCATGGTAATTTAAACCAAGAACAGTGATGCAGGATGTACAGTGCATAGATAGCTTTATTGTATTCTGAAAAATGCATAAATTTTGAACTTTTTTCTCCTACTTTTTTGGCTTATGTGAAACGAAGCTCCCACTTTAACAAATATCATCTTCAAACCTTTTAATTTTGTGGTTTGTAGGCCAGGAAGATTGGAGGTTCAAGTTGAAATAAGCCTTCCTGATGAAAATGGTCGGCTACAGATTCTTCAAATTCATACAAACAAGATGAAAGAGAATTCTTTTCTTGCTCCTGATGTAAATCTTCAAGAGCTTGGTATGTATGTTTGCACAATGATTTTGATTGGAATCAAATATTATCCTAGAGTATATACCATAATTGTTTAAATATTAAACTATGGTATATCAAAGGAAAGATAAAACTGTTGGATTACCAGAACTACCACATTGTTAGCAAAAACTGAGAATGAGATAGTTTGTGTTTCTGCCACATCATATTTGTGGGTGAAGTTATTTACCATCAAAACTTTGATAATGGGACTGCATAATGATTTTTATTTTTTATTTTTCTTAATACAGCTGCTCGCACAAAAAATTACAGTGGAGCGGAACTTGAAGGAGTAGTGAAAAGTGCAGTATCATTTGCTTTGAATCGACAACTAAGTCTAGATGATCTTACCAAGCCAGTAGATGAAGAGAGTATTAAAGTTACAATGGATGACTTTTTGCATGCATTCCATGAAATTGTTCCGGCATTTGGAGCCTCCACTGATGACCTTGAACGATGCAGGTAGAGTTAGAAACTTTTTGCTGTACTCGAAATCATAAAATATCTTTTGAATCTGGCTAGCTCTTGGTATTTGGAACTAAATTTTTCTATGGTGGATAAGAGCTTACATAAGAATATTATAACCAAACATGGTTGGCTGTGTGAAAATAGAAAACACAATCTCAATCGGATATAAATTCCTAAATTGTGCCATGTAACATGACTTGTAGACTTAATGGCATGGTGGATTGTGGTGATCGACACAAGCATATTTATCAGAGAGCTATCCTACTGGTGGAGCAAGTTAAAGTTAGCAAGGGAAGTCCAATGGTTACCTGCCTTCTGGAAGGCCCAAGTGGCAGGCAATTCCCTTCCCTTGTGCATTTGCCCTTTTCATTTGCTTCATGTAATTTCTCCTGTTGCCAATTTTTTGAATGTTACTCTCTCTCTCTTACAGTGGTAAAACTGCATTGGCAGCTACTGTTGGCATTGATAGTGATTTTCCATATGTCAAGATAGTGAGCTCTTTCCCCACAATATATATCAATTTTCATAGTCACTCTGACACTGTATGTTTTTGTTCCTAATCTTTTGAGTTTCCACTTATCTGATAGATCTCAGCTGAAACAATGATTGGTCTCCATGAGAGCACTAAATGTGCACAGATTGTTAAGGTATGTGAATAGGAAGTTTACAGGCCCTTCTACTAAGCTTTAATGGTAACCTAGGATTTTATGATGCTTTTCATTTTCCCTTTTTAATTGGAACTTGCACTTCTCCGCACCCACGAGGCTATACTTGCTAACAATTGCTATCAAAGTATAGCATATTTGTGAGTCTGTTTAGTTTCAACTGCAACTAGTAATATTGCCTTTATAATGAAAATAATTAAGCCTTGGATAACTTGTTACTTTTCATAGGTGTTTGAGGATGCGTACAAGTCTCCTTTAAGCATTATAATTCTTGATGACATCGAGAGGTATCAAACTTTTGAAATTTGCAATGATATTAACTTCAATTGCTTGCTTGCTTAGGTCCTAGTTCTGTGTTTTGTACTTTAAATGAATGTTTTTCCTGATGTTCAATTGATATCTCTGTTGCAGATTATTGGAGTATGTCGCAATTGGGCCTCGCTTTTCAAATATAATTTCTCAGACATTGTTGGTACTCCTGAAACGTCTTCCTCCCAAGGTCTTCTTTCCCTTTTTTGGATATAGTTACATTCTCACATAATTTTGTGGTCATGTGCTCTTTTGCGGCTCCATGCAATAATACATGTACTTCAGTCTTAACAAAAATAAGAAAAGAAAAAAATTACCCTCTTCCATTTAGTGTTGAACTGTATTTTGTGCATGATAATCTCTGGCTAGCCTTTGAACCTGGAACCTTCTGAACAGTCACATAATTTTTTTTACCACGTATGACATGTTTGTCAGTCTCTCTAAACTGCTATTACTTGCTATGCTTAAGTAGCTCCTTTGGTTGATATGCCAGTCCTACCATCACTTTTCCCCAACAAAAAGGGGAAATAGAATAAATTATGTTCTGTCCATGTATTGAATTTTGTTGGAGCAACATTTAATAGCTTGGATTACGCAATCTTGAATGTGTTAAAAATGTTACGGAGTTATTTAGTTGTGAAGGATTGTTGTTCAAAAAAAGAGGGAAAAGAAAGGTTACGTGGGTTCTGTATATAGGTTATTAATAAAATGGCTATGATTGTCATGCTCCTCGTTGTTGCAAATGGCAGCTTATGAGAGCCAATCTCAGAATGGATTATCTATTTTTAAAATAATCATGGATGAAATGATTATGTAAGGACCTAAGATAGATAATTCATTAAAACAATCATGAATGAATTATTATATTGGTGGTTAGTTGTTTTCCTGGCCTTATCAAACCTGCAGTTTTATAGTTTTTAAACTTTGACCTAAGATAGATAATTCATTAAAATAATCATGATTGAATTATTATGTTGGTGGTTACTTGTTTTCCTAGCCTTATCAAAACTGCAGTTTTATATAATTTTGAACTTTGCTTTCAGGGAAAGAAACTCCTGGTGTTAGGGACAACAAGTGAAGTAAGCTTCTTGGATTCAGTTGGTATTTGTGATGCTTTCTCTGTTACTTACCACCTTCCCACATTGAAGGCAGAGGATGCAAAGAAGGTAAACGGACCATTTGATACACATTTTTTCATCCATTTGCAGTTTAGTATTGTTTTGGTAGTCATTACATTAAGCAAAGATAAAAGTGCAGAGCATCTCTATGGATGCCATCCATGCTCCACGCCCTAACACCCTTCTCTCTATAATTAGCTTTCTGGACTCTGGACTGATGATTCAGATGCGTTCTCACATTTAGTAGTAACTCTGAGAGTAAATACAGAACCTTAATGTTAATATGCTACATTCCTCACCAGGTACTGGAACAGCTCAATGTTTTCGCTGAAGATGATGTCAGTGCTGCTGCAGAAGCCCTGAATGATGTAAGATCATCTCCTGAAATGCTTATTTTACGCTCAATTTTGCTCTCAAACCTGAGACCTGGTCTTGACTCTTGGTGCTTAGGGAGTTAATGAATTGCTCTTCTAACACACTATCGGATGCCTCCCCTGGTCATTGCATATTTAATTTGGGAATCATGTTTAATGGGGCTAACTTGACTTTGGTTGAATCAACGAATAACCATCTGTGGTTTTTTCCATAAATTGTTTATATTCAAGTAGGAAAAGCAGCGGTTTTCTGTATTTATACTCGCTTCTAATCTCGTTTCTTTCTATAATTTCTCTTCATAGATGACCATCAAGAAGCTCTATATGTTGATTGAGATGGCAGCCCAAGGAGAGCAAGGTGGAGCTGCTGAGGCTATCTATTCCGGTAAAGAGAAGATCAAGATTGCACATTTCTACGATTGCCTTCAGGACATTGTGCGATTTTAATTTGAAGCTCTCGTTGACCTCACCAAAAAAAAAACACTTTACCTTATTTAATTTATATCCACTAGTCCTCACGAAAGCTTTCACCTCCCATTTTCATTTTTTTACCGCATCCTTTCTGGCGATTTTTTTGTTGTATATTTTTGCTATTTTGAACGAGTGATGTGTATGCTCTGAGCTTTTGAGTCATCATGGTTTGTCTTAGGCTTGTAAAGTTCCGATGAGCTTGAACGATTCAAAGGTTATAGACTAGAAGAACTATAATCTATGTGCCAATGAAGTAGATGGATGGAAAATTGAGAATTTTTTTCACCATGTTAGGCTTGCTTTGGCTTCTAGTTTTACAGAATTCTTGACTGTCATAAATAATAATAATAATAATAATAATAATGAGCGTAACTCGATTAGCTTTAATTGTGAATGAGAAAAAACACTGACGGTGTTTTTCATTAGTTATGGCCGTAAGCATTCGTAAGTTGAGGGTAGAGTGGGCATCACATGCCATGGAAACCTGCAAGCCATGAACAGATTGACACTCCAACGAGGGTTCACTCACTAATCATGCTAAATTACTGGTAATTGAAGATTATGTTTATTGGTTAAAAGACGTGAAAATGAGTGAGTCTTTTTACTTTAAAGCCCTTCGTTTATGCAAATGTCAACTAGAGAAGGTGTTCTCCAGCATAAATCCACAAGGGCCTTTTGTTTTATTTCAGACCTATTCTGGATATGCTCGCACTGCAATACCTCTTTTAGTGATCTACTATGCCACTTGCATGCTGAATAACACCAAAAACATAAATAAGTAATCAAATCCCTCATTATTTTTGTAAAAAATAAGGTGTTTCATTCTAATAATAAAAAGAATTTGCAGTGCAGAAGCCAAAAACCTGTTCCCTTTAAGTAGGGCGTGACTGTATATATATTTCATGAAAGGAAAATTACACTCAATATATAGACAAGGGGAGAAAAAGGAAAGAAACCCCTAGATATGAAGATTAAAGATAGTAGTACAACCCTAATCATACTTCTCTCTCCAAGAACAAACAAGAAGGAGAACCCAAGATAGACCCAATAAGATATCACCAGCTGTCAGTCTCAACCAATCCCAAGCCAACACCTCAACTCTCCTCTCGAAGTTGACCCTCCAGAGAGCCATGAAAACATGAAGAAGCGCACACCCTTTCGCAAAGAAATATTGAAACTCTCTATCCTTGATAAAAGAGACCATGAATATCAACAACCCGATAGCAAACAGGAGCAGCCCAGAAAATGAATCGGAGGTCCGGATTAGGAGCTGGTCTTGCGGTGTAGACCCCATCAGCTTCGCTGCAGTTTCATTCCCATGCGTGAAGGTGTAGATTTCCTTCCTGTGGAACATCATGAGTGTTCCGCTTGTTATGGCTATGAGAGAGTGAAGGATACATATCACAGGAAAAGCTGATGACATTTGAGGGTTTTGGGAATTTGGGCCTCATGCTTTTAAGGGATCATTTTGAGGAGATGGGAAGAGAAGGAAAAAGAAGAAAGTTCTTTCGGAGATGACATTGAAACAGGAGGAGAGTGTCACTGTAACCGAGGAGACATAGGTAGAAACGTAAGTTGTGTATCCGTGAGTGAGGAGGATCTTGGGGGGCTTATAATTGAGTCATTACTAATTGACAAAATTGACATATATCTTTTTATTTAATAATGGAGGTAGAAGCTGACTCGATTGACATGATGATAGAATGACTAAAATTATTATTTTTATTTAAAATTATATTAGAATATATATTTTTTATTTATTTTTTAATATTAATAAATCAAAACCAGTAAAAAATACTAAATAAATATCAAATTATTTTTTTATAGCAAGAATACATTATGAAAAACAATATTGAATTGGTTAATGAAAGCTTTGATTTCTTCTGTCTTGGTCGAAGTTAATCATAAAAGCCAAAGTTTGTGTTTGGGAATTGCAATCGGATGTCATCATCATGTTCATGGCTTTTGAAAACAAAAATGCCAAAAACCATAGAGTAAATAATTAGTGATAAAAGCTTGAGACTAAAAAATCTATTTTTTTGTAATTTCAAATTCGAGTTTTATGATTATTAATGTAATTATCATTTAAAATTTATATGGTCATTAACTTCGAGACCTGTGAGATTAGCCCTATGATTTCAGAAGCTTTTTGAAATTAATTAGAATAATGAAATGATGCATATGAACTTTTTCAGATTTTTATTTTAGTATTATTTGATAAAAATACTTCATTCTTAATTATTTCTTAAGAAAATATTATCATATTAATATTTTGATAATTAAATTATTTTCTCTTGTATTCAAAATGAGAGTATATATGTTCATGAGCATGTATTATCAAATGCTATTTCTCTGAACGGACAACCAAATAATAAATTAGTCTTAAATGACCCTTAATTCAACTTAGAATAAAATTATTTACGTTTTCATATATATAAATATATATAAAAAAAAAGTATAGTCATACCAGTGGGGAAAAAAGGCAGAAAAGAGCAAATATCTTTAGAAAAAGGCAACAAATCATTCATTTTCAATATCAAGTATAAACAGAAAGGGATTTGAGGGGTTGGTGTCATAAATTTTGTTAATTCATTCTCTAGTCCCTGCAATAGTGCTTAATTACCATCCGCTCAGATGTCGGCACAATGAGAAAACAAAGATATTGTATAAGCCTATCTTTCATCAAAACAAGGCCCATTGAAGAACTATCAGTCCATCAAATTTAACTGTCAATTTCTAGCGTGCAGACGTTTTCTATTCATTTAGGCAAGTGGTGAATGATGAGCAGGTCTACAGAGACTTTTTCTTGTCTTTTTTCCGAATTTGGTGGTATTAAAAATTATTGATATATTTTTAAATAAAAAATATAATGCACTACAATATTAAACACGTTCATTTTGTTTCGGTTAAAATAGTAAAAATATTTTATACCAGTTAAAAAAGAAAAGATAAAACAATATAGTTTTTATCTCGTTTAAAATTTCGGCTGAAACATTCTGATTTTGTTCTGCCCGTTCCGTTACGGCCAAATAGTATTTTTTTAAATAATGAATAATTTATAATATCCATCGTATCTCATAATGCGACTGTTAGATTGCGATTAAATTTTACGAGGAGTCTCTTGACATATTTATATATATTATGTTAAAATTTTAGAGCAATTAAAAAATTGCGAGATTGATAATAACATTCTCGTAATAATATATATGTTCATAATTTTATTCCGAAAAATTATTATTATTTTTTTTTAATTAAATTATATAATTCTAAATAATTTTATTTTTTGGATTTCAACTAGAATAATAATGCCAAAGCCATGGTTATCCCATCCAGGCTCCATATGTGGGCACTCTTGTCATGCACAAACCACTGAGAATGATCTTGCTTTAGCCCTAATCTTCTGACATCACATTACCTACAGACAATTTTAACTGCGCTCTCATGATTCGGAATGAGAAACTAGAGACAAGCTTTTCTCCAAAGAATAGATAAACAAAAAATTCAGGGTAATAATTACGGCCAACGCCTGCCATGTGCATGGAAGACGTGGTTGTCGGGTTTAGTTATAGCTGTTCTTATTCTGCGTCACATGTAATGCAATGCCTGTAAACTTGCCTTGTTTTGTATGCAAAAAACAAAATTAAAAATAATGTGTTGAGATGCGCTTGTGGCATATATTCCTGATGATGAATCGCTCTGGCGCTGGTAACCTACTCCTACACGCACATTGATTTCTTTTTGTTAGAGAAAGTTACTGTACCTTGGATAGATTCGGAGGTTTCTATCAGTTCATAATTTAGTTGTTCTTCAATTTATATTTCTATCATTGGATTGGATTCTGCCCCAGCAAACAAGACGGCAGTGCAAAGCAAAATGGTAGAGCGACAAGGGAAGTGGAAAATGATATTCGTTGAGTTATTTGTTCCTAAAGAGGAAGACATTAATACTACTGTAAAATAGTTGAGTTCTAAGACAACCTTGCTATGATAAGGAACAGCAAAATGGGTTCCTAAAACGAGGACTTTGGATGCAACCCATGTCATAATTATTTAAAATTGCTATCTATATACAACAAAAAATGAGCAGAAAAGGTTATTTGAAAAGGTTGGGAAAAAAGAATGAGTGACGGTATTCCCTGAGGTGACAGCTATAACACTCTTCTTGCGCAAATCTTCCATCCCAGCAAACAATTTTAGAAGGGGAGGAAAAAGAATGATACTTCTCCTGATCAAAACTTTAATTTGCACCAGTGTCCTTGGCACCAGCAGCAACTTTGCGGTGGCGCCTAGAACCAGACCTCCTCCCACGCCTAGCTGGGGCTTTCCGAACAGGAGCACCATCCTTTACAGTTGAAGTTTCAGGTGTTGTTTGAATTCGAGGTTCATTAACCACAACATGTGGTGGCGGCGGTAGTTGTAGTAGCAGTGGTGGAGGTGGAGGATAGACAGGAGGAGGTTGAGCCATCTGTTCTAAAACATCTCTATGGTATTTCTGCAGATAGAAACAAACAGTTGAAGGTTAAATAGAAATGCATAAGAAAAGGACAACAGAAGAGTTGAACAGATGTATTATCAAAAAATGGAATACCATCATCTTTAGATGGATTTTAGTCAAATTACTCCGGGTGTGTGTTTAAGACACTATTATACTTGATGCGCTATTGTAATGGGAATAACCCAGAAATTGGGTTGGGATTGGGGGGCGCGAAGCGCGAAAAATCGCCGTCGCGACAGTAATGAAGGCTTCTCCACTCAAGAACAAAAATAATAGATATTGATGTACTATTATAATAAGGCTTCTCCACTCAAAAACAAAAATATAGATTAAATGTATCCTCTAGTAAAAATTATATATAAGACAACTCTGTACTATGATGAGTTTCCGGCAAGTAGCATTTGAGGTAATTTTCATAAAAAAAAGAATCAGAAGAGGGACTTGATAAGCCAAAGTATGGGGAAAAAAATGGGATATCATCAAACACAGAAGTTGCTATGTGAAGCCTCCTACGATAAGCCACCAACATGAAATGTCGCATCTTTTAAAATGTTACCATAATACAGCACAGCAAGACCAAAACGTAACCTACATAAGGATTTTTAATGGACCCTGATAAACCTACGCAGCTATGGAAATCAAAAGGAAATGCTTATCTGCAACCTATAACTTAAACTAAATTATGTCAGAAACAATATAATATAAAGGGGTTCAGTTGGTTATAAACTATGATGTTTACAGGATATTTTTGAACAAACAGAAACAACAATACATAAAATACCTGAACAACAAAGTTGCGCCTTTCACAGTCCAGGAACATGTTGACAGTCCAATTTGTTTTCTCATGAATCTTATCCCTGACAGTGGAAAAGCTGATTTGGTCCCTTGAAGTAAAGCGATCAACTTCATTGAACCAAAGACAAGTAAAGAGGTTGCTAATAGGAACATGCTCCCTTATCACAACACACCCTTCAGGAACATCTGTGGTGCCATAGGTGAACAGGAACTATATCAAAGACAAAGAAGTGCAACGAAACACCAAAAGGAAACAAGGATCTTGCACCTACCGCTTGTAATAGGAAGCTTGGCCTCAGAATATGGAGTCAAACCCTCCTTTTTATAAAATTCTACCTGAAAGTCAATGGAGGCATTTTCATATTTGCCTGCAGCCTTATTTGCCTCAGCTTCGATAAACACATCAAAGCGTCTGTAATGTCTAGAAATTGCAAAAGTAGCATTTTTCCTCCACAAGTGCCTGAAGAGTAGCTCAAGAAATAAGTGTAGTACCCAAGCGTTGATTCTGGCAAACTAATAACAATATCATCTAAATTTATCAAATCATGAGAGCATGCCATTTTAAATATCTCGTAAGCTTGTTAAATAATCCACCCATTAACTTCTCTTGCTATCCATGCTAAGCATATGACATGTCCATAATCAAGTTGCAAAGGAAACTCTGACTGGAGCAAGCAGAATAATGGGAGAAAAATATCACATTAGGTTACACCCCATTTGTTTCTCAGAAACAGTGTTTTTATTCAATCTACTTACAATATGATTTGGTCCATCAATATGTGGCCCACACACCATCACCGTTCCAATTAAGAAAAGGTTTGGTGGCAGGACGTGGTTTTTTATGTTCTTGGAAGAAAAGGATATGCTCAACTAACCTAAAGCCTCAAATCTCAAAACAAGTTGAGATCAGCTACATGGATCGATTTCATCCATTTAGTTGGAAGAAAAGGATATATTTCATGAAATAATAGGACCAAGAAAGTCCACCAGAATTGGTTGGAATTATATACATGTAAGCAGTGCTACCACATCTTGATGATCCCCTAATCAAACAAAAAAGATATATATTAAATAGTAAATTGGGAGCTGGAGAAAATTAGTTAACGGTTGTGATAACCAGGTGCCTTTGGATGATAATTTCTGAGTTCAGGATTCTAATTTAGCCAGTATTGAGAAAGAACTGAGTGACTATTGGGATGGCATAAAGGACTAAGGATACAGATTTAAAAAATGAATGGAAAGCAAATGAAAAGTTTATTTAAAGATAAAATAAGGAATTATGAATGGAAAGAGTTTGAGCAGGCAACCAAACAAGGAGATTCAAGTTACAACGAATACATATGCTGGAGAACATATGATATCTAATTCCTGAAACCCAAAAAAAATTCTTGCTTGATTGATTTCCATGACTTATAACTGAAAGCATACCAAGCTCAGGAAAGTAATAGGACCAAGGGTGATTTGACCAATAGAAACAACAATCACAGAGTGCTTCAGTGGCTTATATCCAGATACTAGTGAACGCCCTTCTATGCATAAATGGTATTGCTAGATCAAGGAAAAAAACAGAGACAGGCCAACAGATACAGAGAGAGAGAGAGCAGAAATCAGTGTTACCTTTCTAGAATTTGATATGGATCAACAAGAAGTTCAAGTTTTCCATCAATCCACAAGGAAAAGCGGGCATTCGGAAACATTCTATGTGATAGAAGCTTTGGAACCTGTCATGGGCAAAACAATGGTTACCAAGTCGGCTAATGTACAAGCTAGTGTAAACTAGCCATTAGTAACCCATGAGCCTGCTGCTGATTTTGGAAAATAAAATGATTCTAGCTTTCAAAATAAAATTTCTTTCGATTTAAAAATGAAAGCTCAAAAGCAATTTTCTTTCAAAATGTCTCAAATTCTCAATGTTCCCTAAGATAACAAATCATATAAAAAATAATCTGGTTCACTGTTTATCTTTTGGTGGTAGTGGGGAAAGCAGGTGTGGGGGTTGGAAGGATTGATCGATAATTGTCACGTACAACTTCTTGGTTCTGGATGTGAAGGAAAAAATCAACTTCATTCAACCATTTCTCCCTTCCATTCATGATGGATCAAAAAGAAGCAAAAGGATTAGAGCAACAGTGTTATGGATGACCAAATGGACAACCAATAAGCAAATTTTGCACCGAGAAACCCAAAACAAAAGTTGCAGGTTGAAGTTTTTGACAAGAACCTTTCCGTTGCGCCTTCCGTCTGTGTAAGGAAGATTATGGACAACAACAATTCTCCATAAACCAATTTTCCTGCTGTCATCAAGACCACTTTTGTTCTTTAAATATGCTTCTGTTTCTTCATCAACAAACATGAAGAAGCAGACAGTGTTCTTGGAGTATTCACTAATATTATGTGGCTGTTGTATGTCATCGAAAGCTCCTGAGAGGGAGAAAACAGGATCATTTAATTAGCAAACCATCAGCTCAACAGAGATAAGGATAAGTTGGGATCCCTGTTACATGGAGCAATACCAAAAATTGCTGAGGCAACAACAACACCATGGCACTGCTTCATCGCCTCCAGATCAAGTTCATCCATGTCAAATCCTGTATTCTGGCCAAGTCTTTTCCCTTGGACAAATCTGATCAGTGCACACGCATTCAATAAATATGCAGGGTGAACAGTTAGAAGTTGGCAACAGGTAGATAAATTGGTATGATCATAATTAGTTACTAGAATGATTAGTATAAAAATATAATATTGGTTGGAATTTCAAAGGAACAACCTTCAATATTCATAAATATGTAAAAGATCTTTGGGTAGAGAGCATACCCACAATGCACACTCATTGACTCTCTAATATCATAAGAGTCACTTCTATGCTTCAAAGTAGGATATCCACCAAAATCTGAGCCTCCAAAATCTCTTTCTCCACTTAGAGGATCCTCATGGATGTATGTCAAATTCTTGATTACCGGAGAAAACGAGGGGACCTTTGGCATTAAGGCAATGGCTTCTTCCACAGGAAGATAGCAAACAGGACATGCTGCAACATAAATGAACGGGAAATCTCAGGAAAATCAGTGAGATGTCACTAATAAGATACTATACGTCCTAGCACCTCAACGTACAGGAAGGTAACATACAGGACATGCTGATACATAAAAGAACAGGAAATCTCAGGAAATCCCAGTCAGCTTAGAATGTTACAACTTGTAGCTACAAATTGTAGCATGTGAGCAGTATATAACTAATGACTGTTTAACCAAAGGAAGAAGAAAATAATCTAGAAGACAAAACATTTTAGGGGAGGGAAGGCACTTACGCCTTGGTCCAGTTCTTTTTTTATCTGCAGGTGGGGGAGGTAAAGTGAAACTACTACATGGATGCCCTGGAGGAAGGGTGTACCCCAAAAAATATGCAGGAGGAGGAGGAGGCAAACTAATATCTGAAACTATTCCCTGAAGTAAATATGTGTTGCTCTCAATATGACTTAAGGACACTGAGGCATTGACACTAATATTAGGATGACGGTCACCTTCCTGTGCATCTTCACCTGCAAACAAGGAAAAATGAAGATGTTATTTCCAGCAGTGCAATCAAACTCAAAAAAGACTGCAAAATTGACAGCTCTATCAAAGGTGGAATGCGGTGAAGACATGTCTGAGAAGGCTCAAGAAGTGAATAAAAGTAAAACTGATATTTTCAAGATTTATTAAAAATAAACAACACTCGGTGCAACCATTAACCATAAGTATATCATCAACGAGATGAGGGCATTGAACTCCTCCCAGCTCATGTAATCAGAGCAAAGCACGAACGAACTAAACAACACATTCCCCAATTCAAACAATCAACTGAAAGAGTTGCAAGGATTAAATAACAGCCTATAAGGACCAATTCGACACAGCACCAGTAATGAATTTGTGCATCTTCTAAACTAAGAAACAAACTTAATAACCTGTATAATCCCATATCCTATGATTGAACACATCAATATCTACGCAATAACATCATATAGGTAAATACAAGAAGTCATACCTTTTCCTACATACAAAACCCAGACAAAAACCGCGGCAGAGATGACACAAAGGAGCAGCATTCCGACCTTTTTTCTACCAGCAAACTTGACGATCCAATGGAAGAGACTCTCTTTCTCCTTGAACATCTTCACGGGCTTAGTACGGCCAGTTGTTTGCATAGAAAAGGGGGGCCCACAAAGACCACCATTACCATTCTGTTGTAGTAGTTGTAGTTGCTTGTCCAATGAACCATAGCTACCAGAACGGATCCCCAATGACCCTCCAGTCATTGTCTCTCCTCAAACCTCCCACAAAACAACACCCCTTCTCATCTCATCTCAAAAAACCCACTTGTTTTTGCCAGCATTAGAATCAAATTCAGCAGATAATGGGTTTAAGGAGGAAAACAATCGAGACCCACTTCACCAAAATGACTATAAAAAAAAAAACTCTTGAACACACTATCAATGCTCTGAATTCAAGAAACAAAGCAAGGTAGTTAAAACCAACTTCGACAAATCGTCCCCTGGGGCACCTTCACAATTCACTCTGTAACCAAATTGTACTTCAAATCCAAAAACTGGACAATTGAAAAGAAATCAAATTCAAAATAATGAGAGATAATTTAGCATAGATGCAAAAGTTCAAATCTTTTTTCGCATCTATGAACTGACAGATCAAAGTAACTGTATATTAAAAAAAAAATCGATTTTGAAGTCAAAAAGAATAAGAAAAAGGAAGGGATTTTTAATGGATTTTGAAGAGAATAAATCTAAGGTTTTGAAATCGAGATTTGTTTCCTATCATTTATTTCAAAATCAAATCTGGGATTTGTGTTTCATGAGTTTGTGTGTGACTTTTGTTTTATGTTTTTTTTTTAGAAAAACATTGAGGTTATTACAGAAAGAAGCTGAGAAATTCAGTGTTTAAATTTATATTAGTAACAATTATAGACTTAGAATTAATGTTAGGATTATAACTTAAGAACATGGAAATAATAATTTTGGTACGGTAACCTACAGCCATGTGGGTCATGTTAAAACAAGTGTAAAACAATGATGTTTGAAGTCAAGGAAAGACATTTGTCTAAGGTTAAATAAAATCATTAATTATATTTCTTAATGTTTGGGCCAATTATTTTAATATTTGGGATTTAATGGGGAAACTAGTTCCATCCAACTATTTTTTTTAGAATTAATGGATATTTTTTAAAAAGTATATCTGGATTACGATGCAATTATCTTTCTAAATTTGTTTTTTATTCAAAATATATTTTAATTTTTAATATTATTATATCAAGATTATCCAAAAATATTTTAAAAGGTATTAATTTAGTATTTTATCAAATCAGATACATTTTTAAAACGTATTTATTTAAATACAGTTTTAAATGCAATAGCAGTTCTTACAAGCAATTCCAGGCTACGATTTGGCAAAACGCTTTGATGAACAGCATCCTTGATATGTTGATTATTGCCAGTGAATTGCATCTAATATAAGAGGTTGGGTGTGTTGGAATTTTAAGAGTTTAATCCATGTAATAAATAGGTTTGTTATAAATAAATAAATTAATAAATTATGCTTTGCGTCATAGATTTACAAAAATAATAGATAAAAACCCTAAAATTAATGATTGTTAATTGAACTTTAATATGTGATTTGTGGTTGAGATTAGAAGGGCGATTAGTGTTAAGATGATTGCTGGTGGTAATTAAGCGACTACCATTAATGGATAGACCACCATTTTAGATTGATGACCTTCTCAAGTATAGACTGAAATGGAAATCTTAACCGAGAAAGAGAGGGGGACGGAGAGAGAGAGGGGCGGAGGGACGGCGGGGCACCCCCACCGTGACTGTGATCTGGTAATCTTAACCGAGAGGGAGGGAGGGGCACCCCCACCATGACCGTGATCTCTAATAATTATTTATATGCCAATTTTTTAGATATATAGCATCCCCCCCTAAATGGATTTTTATAGAAATTTATTTTTACAAAAATAAAAATAAAAATAGCAGGTATCTTTATCATTTAATGAAACTCCACAGCTAATAATTGAACCTGTTGGATGTTGTCATTATTCATTGAAATTAATTATGTGATTTATTAAGTGCAAATAGCATGTCATGGTATGATTGATGACAGTGTGATAGGATGTATAATAGTATGATAGATGTTCTTTTTTAATTTATTTATAAATAATATTTGTTTTAATTTTATTTTTCAACACTAGGGTATTAAAACAATTTAAAAATATATAAAAATAAAATATATTTAGAACACAGTACTACTTTATCTACTTAGTTCATAGAGAGAAGATGCCGAGGATAGTAATGAAACATGGTCTTATAGTTGAATGAGCTAATTTAAACTGATTTTGCTCATTGTTTTTAATTTTTCAAATTAAATAAAATAAAATCCACCAATTCAACTCTAAATTAATTTTGCGTGAGCTTCCAGCACAAGTTACGGGACAAGTGATGATGAGATCAAATCCTGAATCTCTCGCCGTTGGATCATCCTTGGGACTGGGCTGAATTCCTTGAATGTTCTCTCTTCAACCAGTCCATTGAATTGTGCGTCCACGCACACAGGGTACATGACAATTCAAACCCTTCTCGCCTGCGACAATTTTTACAGATTTCTTCTTCTTCTTCTAGAAATTAAAAAAAAAAAAGATTGTTTTTAAAAATTAATTTACGTGAAAGCTAGTGGATTAAAAAAAATTTACGTGATTGTTTACGTGATTGTTTACGTAATTTACAGATTTCTTCTTCTTCTCCTATCAATTTACGTGATTGTTTTTTTAAAAAAAAAAAAATTGTTTAAGAAATTAAAGAAATAAGCTGGCCCTAATAAAAAAAAGATGTTATTGAATAATTATTACTGGGACACATGCAGGGGCATGTAGCCATCACATGGTCCAAAAGTATTCATATAGTTAAGTGAGGGGATTCTTTTTATTAATATTTATATTTAATTTGTGCACATATTAATTAATTATATAAACTTTAAAATTAATCACCATATAAATTTTCAACATCATCTCCATCCATCGACAATTGGAACACGTCTAGCTAGCAAAGCAACAGCTCAACATCATTATACCACCGCCGCTCCATAAAGATTTATCAATCATGTTACTGCATATCGGATCATCTATAATATATATAATCATATATCTGAATTTGTTTTCTTTAAATGAGACATCAAAATTAAATCTGTCAAAAAAGGTTTTATTCTCATCGCATGATTTAATGATTTTTTTTGTGTTGCTTGAAACTATTGGGGCTGTATCATACAGGGGTTTGTTTTATCAATTTGATTATTTTTTTCTTAAATTGCCATGTTTTGAGCAAATATTTCCATTTTTTTGTTCACTATGCTACTGCCTGCGATGATGAAAGTTTCTTTATACTTTAATTCAAAAATATAGTTTGGGTATTTTGTGTTGAAAAATTTCACATGTAGTGATAAAAAAATCAATCTATTTTATATTATTTTGATGTATTTTTAGATATACATAAAAAAATACTATAAAAAACAGCATCAACTGCACTCTCAAATACCCAATTAATATACCCTGATAAATTCCAATATATACATATATATATATATATATATTGGTTATGGTCATTAATTGCTAGGAAAGGTGGTTAACTAGTCATGTCCATGTAATTAAAAAAAATGGTTGATGAGATGTTTTCAATCGGTTCCTTTGCCTGGTTCCTTAACAGTCCCGTCCCTTTACTCTTGCGTGGAAATTAGAGTGTGAAACTCAGCTAACCCTTCATTATCTCCATGGATGGAATAACCTCCCCCTTCTTATTTATCTAAAATTGTAGAATTGCTTGTCCGACATGACACGAGGAAACTGGGTGGGTGCTGGGGACGAAGGAGTTAATGACTTTTTAACTCTTTTTAATAAGAATAAATTAAACTGTGAAGCATAACTTCTCCTTTAAATTAAATCCTTAGGGTGTGAAAACTCTTCCAATAGTGATTATGGATGGTAAGTTACTTTCCATCTCTCAGACTCTACTTTTATTTTTTGTGTTTTTTTTATAGGGATTTTTTTATGGTTTTAATATGTTAATATAAATAAATAAATATGTATATTGAAAAACACTTTTAAGAATATCAAACATGCAATTAATTTGCATTTCAACCTCCTGAAACAAATTTTTCTCCTTGGTGCAAATCAATACATGAGAATAAACTTGGAGAATTTTGGTGGCATTTGATTAGTGATACATTCTGTCCTTTTCTAAAGGATCATAGTTTGGAATAATTATGCTTTTTTGGAAATGATTTTTTTCTAAAATAATATTTCCTTTTTTTATCACCTTTTACAAATCTAAAATAAAAAAGCTTTAAATTTCAAATCTCAACCCATTAACCTCCCTCCCTCCTTTAAAGCATAACAAATATTTTTAGATAATAAGTGACAAATCTAAAAAAATAGCCATGAATTAAATAATATTTTTACCTAACATTGAGATAGAAATACATTGGATTTATCTAGGATGAGCTAGACTAATAAGCAAAAATCACTAGAATAATTCTAAAATAACAAATTTAAAAGTTCAATCTCCAATTAACTCAATGTTGACAAAAAAAAAAGGTAAACAAAGTAGCATTTAACTTGAAAAAAAAACTGAGTAAATTTCATTAAACCAAGCAAACTAGAAATGCAAGTCATGCATGTCATCCAATTCAATATTTTTTTCATTTAATTATAGGACAATAAAGGACATGAGAATTTTTTGTATTAAATATAATTTTTTTTATAAAAAAAAAACAAACAATGATGGATCGCATGGCTGAGAGAGCAAAAGTATATTATTGATAACAAATGATAATTTATTGATTGATTGATTTTAAGCTTAATAAAACAATAAATCATTGATAACAAAAGGTTAATTATATATTTTTTAAATTGAGTGAAAAAACATTAAAAAAATAATAGTTTTAAAATTGTGAATTAACCCATTAAACTTGAGACTTCTTTCATAAACTCACTTGAACTCGATGATTTCTTTGATCTTTTAACCCATATATATAAACAAATTTTACTAAATTGAGTGTGGCCTGATGACCTAGCATGTTAGGATCAAGGTTGTCAATACCGTTTCGGTTGACGCTTCATTTTTTTTATTGCTATGAAATGTTTTGGTTTTGGAGCGTTTCAGCGCGCCGTTTCGGGGTTGTACTGTTTATATATAATTAATTAGCTATATATATGAAAAAATTAAAAAATATATATAATTTATATTTTTTATAAAATCTAAGTTGACGCAACAATTTTATTTTCTTATAATATATTTTTTAAATTTTTATTGTTTTGATTCTTGCATTTTTAATATTCTCATAAACAATATATATATATAGATGATGACTAGACAAGAAAGTCAGGTCATCATGGAAAAAAGCAATAAATCAAGGCGGGAGTGGAAAAAAGCAAGAAATCAAGGCAGGAGATGAACAACAAAACAATTTGTCCAGGTGGGAGAGAGGTGGCGGGAAATTTTTTCTTACTGTAGCCGAAACGGCACAACTGGAGTAACACCGGTATATTTCGGCAAGTATTTAACCGAAAAATTCAAAACGAGTCGAAATTTAAATCAAGGTAAAAATGATGTCATTTTATCTAATTTTTTTAACTGATACGAAACATTTTGACCATTTCATTACACGAAACAATATTAACAACTATGGTTAGGACATTTAAAACAAACCCAACTCAGACACGTTATCCCTAGCTTCTTTTATTTTTTTAGTTTCCAGTTCTTTTTTCTTAAAAAAAAATAGCAAATGGCGCGTTGTGCCTTCTACAAAATCTAGCACTAGTCTTATGTGCCTGGAAAAATGATCCTCCAATTTTATTTTATTTTAGGGGGGGGGCGGGGGGAAACAATTTTTCAATCCATTTTGATCTTAAACAACTAGAGAACACTCCCAAACATTTTGATAATTCACTCAATGACCCTAAAAAACCCTAAAAAATAACTTTTATGTCTATGCTAGGATCCAACAATCCCTTCTCTAGTCTCTCACAAAAAAAAATAAAAAAAAAATGAAATGGATTTTGGTATCCACATTGAATTTCTAATAATTAAAAGTACCAATCACCTATAAAACAAAAAAAGACAGGGAATCAATCATCTAGTAGGCAACTTAGTGGTAAGAGTTTGAAATTAAAGGGTTTGTTCACTCTGTGATCTCAAGTTGCTGACACTTATTTTACACATATTTTTTATTTTGATTCTTTATCATCTTTTGAAAACAATGTGTACGATAATTTAAACTAAAAGTGGTTTGATTCTGAAAAAAATTCAATTAAAAAAACTGTATTATTCTAATCTACAATAATTTTGTGAGAGAATAAATAATACATTAGATCTCTAATAAAAAAAGCACAACACGGCTTATTATAATTTTTTTTTAATTCTTTTAAAGGATAAGTACGTGCCGCCTTCCCCACCCACCATAACAGGCTCCACTCGGACGGCGACCCAACTTTTAGGACAAAAAAATGGAACTGGCCCATTAAGTGCGCCGATCGTTAGCTTATGCGCTTGCTTATCTTGTAACCAGGCTAGGCCCGCAACTTATTTCAAAACGTTCTTCTAGTACTATGGGACTATGGGTGGGGGGTGATTTTTTTTTTTTAATTTAACATATATTAAAACAATATTTTATTTTTTATTTTTATAACGCCACATCAAAATTATAAAAAAAATCTATATTAAAAAAATAAAATTTGTAAGACATTTTAAAAATCATAAACAAACACAAAGCTAAACGAGCACTTATATGTACTAGCAATTTCTTCTCTAGTCACAAAGGACAGTTTCACGATAAGATTTAAGTGGAAAAAAGAAGAAGACAGAATAACTGGATAGAGTTGTGTCTGACATTATATTTGAAAATAATTTTATTTTAAATTAATTTTTTATAAAAGTTTAAATTATTTTCATATATATTGATGGTCAAAAATAATTTTTAAAAAGTTTTTTTCCAGCGCTGTTTGAACACCGGCTTTTTTGTTCTCTCCCGTCAAGCTGACAGCAGGAAAGAGCTGCAAAATTTGTTTGACATATTATACACCCCATTAAATGAAGAGAAAGCAACACCTCAGAGAAGTCATCGTTTTCAACGTCTGACTTTGCATTGGAGGAGAAAACAAAGGGCCCGCTCACACATTTTACTATTTTCTTATGATATTTCTCTTGCAAGTTACATGTAACTTTGACTTTGTATTTTACGCATCCACCGTGTGATTGCTCGGACTTTCTTCCTCGCTGAGATCTTCGCAGAGCAGGTCAGCTCTGACAAGTCAGATCTGACAAGTCAGCTCTGACATCACTGAATCTAGTCTTTGAAATATCAATCTCAGACTAATTCATCCTGATGTTTCTACTGGTATTGATCGAGATGTATTCCATGCACAGTTGCATGCATGTTGATTATTTCAAATTAAATTTAGATACTTGAAGTGGTTTTAATCGAAATAAGACGATCATGTGTTACCCATTTTATCATCCCAGGAAAAAAAAGAATTGTTACGTGGAATTGTTGCCATTAATTAGCAAGCATCTGAATGACCATCTTATAGATCATATCGTCCAGACAGGCTCCAGCTGTGAATGCCAGAGTGGAAAAATAAGTTGTTAGATAAGCAAGGTTGTTGTTTTTTTGGAACCATGGGTGTCTGAGTCACACGATGAATCCTAAAAGTAACGAGTTGATGAGTTTTAGACAGTAAACTCAATACCTGACAAGCAGGTGAGGACAACTTAGCTATTTATGGGAAATATAAACTAAAGTTCAAACCTGAATTGATATTGACTTGCAAATTTTCTTCTAGGATTTGGTATGGTATGTGGATTAATCACACTAAAGGGGATGTTTGGCTCGACGTGTTTAGATTTTCGAGCCTGAAAATATACTCAATAAACGTACGTAGTTTGTTCATCTGGTGTAGACGAGAGGGTAGAGTTGACCTCAAACAAGCATGGATTAAAATGTTTGAAATTAAAAAAAGAAAGAAGATTACAATATCCAATATTTCCGTGGTCAAAGAGATAACCATCTTTAAGAAAAATCGTATCGTAATAGTCATACCATGCACTCAAGTATTCACACGGCTGAAAGCACAGTCTCTTTGATTAAAATAAATTAATAATACAATATTAGATATTGTAGTTGTAAAACATCTAATATCTTATATTGTAATCAATTTGGCGTAAATATAAAATATGCTTTTTTCTGTATTTAATTTTCGGGTTCTGAACATATATATATATCATATCCTTTTAAAAAATTAATTTTTTTTGGAATTGATGATTATGCACGTAACACGGTTACATAAATTAATGATTTTATTATAAGTTTATAAAAATATTTAATATATACCTGTTAGTGTTGGGACTCAAACATGAATGGAAAATTATTATTGAAACTATCACGATGCGTAAGCGTACATGGCCTACAATTTTGTTTTTTTATTACTTGAAAAGGTATGTTCTATTGACCTATGAATATTTTCGCAAATTCACGCTGAGATTATCACAAATTGTATGATCGTTGCCATTAATTTTTACAAAAATAGTTGATAAATAAGTATATTAAAGAATAAAATACATTTAATTATTACAAGTTTAGACAGAAAAACACTTGTTTATTGTTTTAATCCTCAAACAGTTGGCAACAACTATTCATTGTTTGTTTTCTCGTCGCTGGTGTCTGCTCGGAAACTTATGGTGGCACCCGTGCTCTTAAATAAACAAATAAAATTCAATGCTTTTGATTTAAAAATTCATGTGTAATCGTAGCCGAGCCTGTATTTCTAAACAAACTCTTACTATATCTTGTTTTCTCATAATTTAAATATATTATATGCTCAAACGCACTCTCAAACATCCTATTATAATATTTGGATTCGGTTTGGCTTTAATTTTTATTAAATAAATGTATTTCATCCGCGTCCGAAAGCTTTTTAAAAAATAAAACAGAGGAGGTAATCTCACATTCTATAATCACCGAAAAAGTATCTCACACTTTGCAATTACTAAATAAAACTTCCTAGGCCCACTTACGAAAAGAAAAGTGAAAAGGGTTCTATAATTAAAAGAAAAGGATAATCCTCGACATGGAAGGATCCAAGTCCAATCACGAAGTCACTTCAATTGCAGCAGAAGATACAAGGAAGAGAGACTGTTTTGGTGAGTTAGAATATTTTAAAAAATAACACAAGTAAAAAAAATAATTAAGAATTTAGCATAATTAAGTAAATCGCAGATGATCTTTTATAAACAACAATTTATACAATTACGAATAACCGATTCTCCACTATTAAAATATAATTCACATAAGTAGCATATAATATATTTATTCAATCATAAATAACAAGTGTGCACAGATAAGTAAGACAATATAATATTTTATTAAAAATTAAACTAACTATATATTTATTCACAATTCCCATGACATATAATAGTATATAATTATATCTAATAAATTCTCAGCTCATTCAACTCGAGATCAAATCTATAATATCCATGTAAGTTTAAATACGTAATTCTCTTTTTTTTCTTCCGATTGAGTCCTTCTAATTTTTATTTTATTTTTCCAGTCTTTTCGTCATAATACCTTAAATTTATACTCTTACATGATACCTTTTTTTAGAGCAATTCTTTCATTTATGAAACTATACATCATACATGACAAATGAAATTATTTTAAGTGGTTTAGGTTCATTTTGTTTAATATTTCTTCAATTAATTTATTTTATTTTATTATAATCATTTGATTTTTACTTCAAACAAAAGTTATTAGATTATGGGTCATTAATAAAGCATTCAACTTTATAAAAAATTATCATGAGGTTAATTATGACACAAGGACCAATACAGAAAAAAAGTAAAAAGAAAAAAACCCTTCAATCAACACGAGAAAGAAAAGGAGGCTGCTAAGTAGAAATTAAAAGGGTGGATGGTAGTATGATAATAATTGTTTTATAAAGTAAATAAATAAATAAAACTAAAATTTTAATAAAAACTCAGGTTACCAGTCAAACACAACTTTTGTGCCTGAAAGCAAGGCCAGAGGTTACCAGCTGGCCAGCTGCAGGTGGGTGTCTTCACTTTTCGAAAGGGACAATTTTCTCATCTGTGCATCATCTAACTTGAATTTGATCCAAATATCCTGTCACGTAAAGTCATTTTAAAAATCTAATGCTGTGAAGTCTAATGACATTCACAATTAATTCTTTTTCAATGATTTAACATGAAATTATACATGTTGATTAATCTGTGACAAACCCTAAAAGCCGACATTATCTTCTTCTTTCCATGTGGAAACTAATAGATTTGTATATTTATTTTTGCAGTTTAACTGTATTTTTAAATAAATCTTGATTTTTTTAAATTATTTTTTAGTATTTTTATATTGTTTTGATGTAAAAAAATGATATACTTTACAGAGATGATTTGATCAGCTCAATTATTGACAAAATGCTGTAGGTTTATCCGCGAGTGTTTGTTGCTATGATAAATAGTGATTTTCAAATATACATTAAAATACTTTTTTATTTTTAATATTAATACATCGAAATAAAAAAAATTATTAATTTAATATTTTTTTCAGACCAAATAAACTCTTACAAGTGACTTCATTAAAATAGGATTAAGTTTGTGATTATGAGAAGTATCATGAAGTAAGAGAATGTAAACAACTAATTGCAATCATCACATGATACCACCACCAATAATTCCATCTCTAAGCTCAAATTGCTTTCTTTCTCTGTAGAATATAATTAATTCTTTTCGAATCTGCTTCTTTGAAGATTTTCAACCACTAAATTTATGCATGCAGACCTCAGAGAACAAAAAAATCAGGCAAAATTAGTTTTATATAGTAAAACTAAAAATATATTATTTTTAATATTATATATTATAGATTTGTATAAATTTATCACGGATGATACTGTTTAATAAACAGTTGTTTTTTAAAATTTTATTCTTCATGTTATTATAGTGATCATATCTTATATGATGATTTTTTTTCTTTGCATAGTATTGTGAACAAAAAATTTAAAATTGAATTAGAGAGCAATTTAATAAAGTAATGCATATAAATTTATAGTATAAAAAACAATTAAAAGAAAAAAGACCAAATAAAAAATAAAAAATAGGGTTATTTCATTTTCATAAGAGAAAAATTTTCATTTTTATATATAAAAAAAGAGTCTCGGTTACGATTGTTTTTTTTTATCCCTTCAAGGGTCTACCCTTTTTTATTTATGTATTCATTATGAAAAATTGAAAACAACTAAAAAAACATGGATTTGAATTATTATTTTTGTCAACTCAACTAAAGTCTGAGTTAATAAAATAATTGAATTTATATTTTTTAAGTTAAAATCATCATTGTTAGAGAATAATATAAATCATATTCTGGAGCTTAAGCTTTTAGGTGAGATGGTTCCTTAACTTGGTATCAGAGCCTTGTTGACCCAGCGGTCACGAGTTCGAATCTCACCACCCCCATTTTATTTGATAAAAATTAAGCACAAGGTAATATGGGCATGTGCAAGTTTCAAGCCCAAAGGGCTTTCATTTGAGTGAGTGTGTTAGAGAATAATATAAATCATATTCTGGAGCCTCGCCTAACAGCTTGAACTATTTTTAGATAAGATAGTTTCTTAACAATTATACCCTGAAAAATTCTAACAATCTACATAATAAATTTTTATTTAATACAGACTTCAGAGTAGCGTGATGAATAAACTAGTAGCTCTGAAATATTTGTAAAATGGATTTCTCTAGCATGCACTAGAAGGACGAATAAAAGTCGAGATATTATTTTCATTTTTAATGTTTCACACGACTGGGCTTCCGGCACGTAGGGGTGATCTGGTGCAGTTTCTCGTTTACTTTTCAACAAGGCTCATAGGAGGTTAGATGGTCAACCAAACAAACAAACTTGTCGTCTTCTTCGTTCTCGGTTTTTTCACAAACGGGCGGCTGCCTCTAATGTCACTCTCCTGTCCTTTCTTTTCCCTTTCTTATGTATTCTGTCTAATGTTGTGTGGTGATGCTCTCTCTCTTGCTTTTGGACCGTTCGTTTCTTTGACCCTGCGATCTCTTTGACCCTTTGATCTGTAAGGGTTAAACTATTAAACAGTGGACTCAAGTTATGTTTACTGGTTGAATAGTCTTTACTTTTTTAACAGTGGTTGTTGTAAATGGAATGCCGGCTGGATTTGATAATGAAATGTGCAGCGTTTTACTTCATCTTACACCTGATAAAAGTTTGACCTGGAAAGTTAAAATAAACTCGTGTATGAGCCGACATGTTCATCACCTACAACCTTAGAATCTTGTTTCCCACAATCTTATGTCTTGTAATGTCTCATGAGAAGCTTTCTTCTCTTTCTCTTTCGGCTTCTTGGGTTGCGATGAGGAAGCACAATAACAACCATCATCTTGCATTGCTTCTACTTCCAATAATCCTGTTCTGTCAACCCGTATCAGCTATAGATTTTGTCTTCAATGGCTTCAATTCCTCTAGCGTTTCACTCTATGGCTCTGCCGTCTTTGAATCTCGCATCCTCACACTTACAAATCAAACATCTTTCCAAATCGGCCGTGCTTTATACCCAACAAAGATTCGAACCAAAGCTCCAAATTCTTCATTGGTGTATCCATTTTCCACCTCTTTCATTTTTGCTATGGCTCCTTACAAGAATGTTCTTCCAGGCCATGGCTTGGTTTTTCTTTTTGTGCCCTTTACAGGCATAGAAGGTGCTACCGCAGCTCAGCATTTAGGCTTTCTTAATATCACAATTGATCGTAGTCCAGATAATCATATGTTTGGCATCGAGTTTGATGTGTTCGCAAATCAAGAATTCCAAGATATAAACGCTAATCATGTTGGATTAGATGTTTATTCACTCACATCAACTGCAGCAGCAGATGCAGGCTATTGGCTTGAGAATTCAACAAGCAGCAGCAGCAATGGAAACAGCAGTGACGATGTTAAGAAGTATTTCAAGGAACAGCAGCTAAATAATGGTAAAAACTACCAAGTTTGGATTGACTATGCTGACTCTTTGATTAATGTTACTATGGCTCCGGCGGGCATGAAAAGGCCTAGCAGGCCTTTGTTGAATGTTTCTCTTAATCTATCTGAAGTTTTTGAGGATGAGATGTATGTGGGTTTCACTGCTTCAACAGGACAACTTGTTCAAAGTCACAAGATTTTGGCCTGGAGTTTTAGTAATTCCAATTTTTCGTTGAGTGAGAGGTTAGTCACTACTGGGTTGCCATCGTTTGTGATTCCGAAAGATCCATTCTTTCGGTCCAAAGGCTTCATTTCAGGAGTCACAGTTGGAGGGGCGCTTCTTGTTGTTTCTGCTGCTACCATTTTTTGGTTTTTTATTAAGAGAAGACAAAGGAAAGCAAGGGAGAGAGCAGAAATGGAGGATTGGGAACAGGAGTATTGGCCACACCGAATTACGTGTCAAGAGATCGAGGCAGCAACAAAAGGATTCAGTGAAGAAAATGTCATCGGAATTGGAGGAAATGGAAAGGTCTATAAGGGTGTGCTACCAGGAGGCACAGAGATTGCTGTGAAGCGCATTTCACATGAAAATGATGGGATGCGGGAGTTTTTAGCTGAAATTTCTAGTCTCGGAAGGCTGAAGCATAGGAGCTTGGTGGGGCTGAGAGGTTGGTGTAAGAAAGAAAGAGGAATCTTCATGCTGATATATGACTACATGGAAAATGGGAGCTTGGATAAAAAAGTGTTTGATTGTGATCCGAGTAAAATGTTGAGTTGCGAAGAGAGAATAAGGATTTTGAAAGATGTAGCTTCTGCATTGATGTATTTGCACGAGGGATGGGAGTCTAAAGTCCTGCACAGGGACATCAAGGCCAGCAATGTGTTACTTGATAAGGATATGAATGGAAGGTTAGGTGATTTTGGATTGGCTCGAGTGCACGGACATGGTCAAGTGCCTAGCACCACACGGGTGGTCGGAACCATAGGATACATGGCACCTGAGATTGTTCGCAGTGGAAGAGCCTCCGCTCAGACGGATATGTTTGGTTTTGGGGTCTTGATTTTGGAGGTCATGTGTGGAAGGAGGCCTATAGAAGAAGGGCAGCCACCTTTGGTTGAGTGGGTATGGCGATTGATGATGGAAGGGAAACTACTCCATGCCCTGGATGAGCGACTGAAGGCTAGAGGTGACGAGTTCGAGGAGGAAGAAGTGGAAAGAATTCTTCATCTGGGCTTATTGTGTGCATATCCTGACCCCAAAGTCCGGCCAACAATGAGGCAAGCAGTGAAGGTTTTGGAGGGCAGGAATGAGGCTAATGAGATTGAAATTGAGGACATGGATACGTATTTGCTCAAACAGATGGAGTCCAAGGATCTGTGGACGAATTATTCTCAAAGTTCTACCTCTGGATCGCACCCAACTTTGGATGAAATCAGACGATACCAGTCATCTTCAACGTCTCTATCCTGGACCAATACTACAATGGAGGGTAGGTGAATCTGCAATCTTGCCTCCCTTGATGACAAATGGTATTTTCCGGTCCTGTGCCCAAGTTAATTCGCTGAAATTTTCCAGATTTTGCAAGGCAAGCTCGGAAGAAGCTGCATCAGAAGTTGGCAGAACCCAGATTCAAGAGCATATAAATTGAAACATGGGGCAGGGATTTATTAATTTGATTTGAACCCTTTTCTTTCCATCTATGAATGTTTGTTTGAGGGGGACAGTACTGTAGAGCAAGATCTTTTCTCGTTTTTCTACGAGGAATAGTTTTAGTTAGCAGATTGGTGAACATAAATAGTTTAAGAAATCATTTTTTGAAGATGAGTTTTAGACTCTTTATTCGTAATTGGAGTGAACGTTTCGTCTTTAGACAAGAAGGAACGAAGTAGTTCAGCACAGCCAGAAATTTTTGTTCAAATACGATGCAAGTTGTTTTCCAATTGAACTATATTTACTTTTTTTATCTTTAATATTAACATATTAAGAATATTTTTTTATAAAAAAAACATTTTACAAGACACATGACACCACACCCGCATTGCACTCGCTTTCTGCCAACACGTCACCGTATTCTTTTAAGTTTAAGAAATTGAAGTTAATCATCATCACAAGAATCATTATGCCATAGTACATTTGCATATATATATATATATTATGATGAGCTAATTAATGATTACTACCCATGTTTGTGACACATTTCACTGGGCATGCGAATGATTGTTATTATTAGGTGACTAGTTAGGGAGGGACCTTGTCTTTTGGACATGTTTAGAAATATGTTCTATTTTGATTTTTAAAATATTTTTTATTTAAAGATATATTAAAATAATATAT